>JAPTJF010000003.1:502809-535575 GCA_029339195.1 Micractinium sp. NFX-FRZ
TGTCCACCCCCTCTGCCAGGGGATTGCCTACCTCACCGCCCACCGCCGCTTTGCCCTCTCTCCACCCCCTCTGCCAGCCGATCGCCTGCCTCACCGCCCCTTAACGGTTTGCCCTCTCTCCACCCCCTTTGCCAGGCGATTGCCTACCTCACTGCCCTCTGCCACGAGCGCGTGCCCCGCCCCCACCTGGTGGTCGTCCCGCTCTCCACCCTGCCCAACTGGCAGCGCGAGTTTGCGCGCTTTGCGCCCCAGCTCAACGTGGTGGCCCTTACGGGCAACGCCGAGGCGCGCGCTGTGGTCAAGGAGTATGAGCTCTTTGCCCACGGCCTGGGGGCGCGCACCATACAAGCGGGCGGTGAGTGTTTGTTCCACTCCCCACAATATGGGGTGGGGTGCGGCAAGGGAGATGTGTGTGGAACATGATTTGTCTGCCATTGGCATGGGGCGCTCATCATGCTGGCAGGGGGTGAGTGTGTTGCACCCCTCCCGTGTGGGGTGGGGCGGGGGACGGGAGGTGTGTGTGGTCAGGGAGCACTGAACATCTGTATGGGGCATTTGCCTGCGCTGCTCACAGTCGGCCGGTGCAGCACTGTCCTTTTCCAGGTCTTTACGTGCTCCCCGCCCCAGCCTCCTGCACACCCTCAGCCAGCGGTCTGACGCCGCTTGCTTGTCTGGCGTTGCATCCCCGTCATGCAGGCCGGCGCCGAGAGATGCTGCAGCGGGCCGTCCAGTTCCATGTGCTTCTCACCAGGTGGGGGTGGCGGGCTGGCCGGGACGAGGGTGGGGTGGGAGAGGGTGGGGTGGATGAGCCGGCGGCTGCTCAAGGGGGTGCAGCGTGCCTTTGAGTGCCATGTGCTCCTCACCAGGTGGGGGTGGCGGGCTGGCTGGGACGAGGGTGGGCCGGGTGAGCTGGTTGCTGCAAAAGAGGGGATGGCGGTAAGCCTGATGCCGCCGCCCGCCAGTCACTCCAGTTGCATGCCCTCCATCGCACTCTGCACGCGCTCTACAAAGTGACGGCTGCAGGCGTTGCCGCCCTGGGCTTGCCGTTACTTTGTTGCAACAGAACAATTGCCCACATCTTCTCACCCCACTCACTTGCTGCAGCTACAAGATGGTGGCCGCAGAGGAGGCGCGACCTGGGCCTGGTTTGACTTTCTTTGAATGCGGCACTGCTGTTAGCCCCCACATCTTCTCCCCCACTCACTTGCTCTACTTGCTGCAGTTACGAGATGGTGGCTGCTGAGGAGGCCGACCTGGGGAAGCTTGAGTTCGAGTCGCTGGTGGTGGATGAGGGTGAGGAAGGGCATGAGGACATGCGCTTGAATGGTGGATGAGGGTGAGGACATGCGCTGTCCCCATTTGCTTGCCACTCTCCCTCAATCGTCGTGAAGATTTCGGGGATTGTCAGCTGCTGGAGCAGGCACTTTGCTGGCACGGGCTGCCAAGGGACGGGAGGAGGGGGGCACAGGAGGCGCCGTGAGCGTGGCAGCGCTCGGGTGGCCCGCCCCGCCCCGTCCCGCCCTGCACTTGTGAGCAGCGCCCCGGCCCTTTGCTGACAAATTGCCACGTCCCCCCATCTGCTTTCCATGTTTTCACGCCTGAAGGGCACCGCCTGAAGAACAAGGAGGTGCGAGAGAGGAGGCCGGTTGGTGGGTCGTGCGCTGGGCCAAAGGGTGTCTTGTCCAGCGGGCAGGGCTGCGGTGGGTAGGGGCTGGCCTCCCAACCAGTTACCTTGCCCTCGCTCCCTCGATTACTGTGCTGTCCTCGTTCTCCCATCCTCAACCCAACTCACAACTACTCGAGAGGACACTCAACCCCACCCCTGCTACCCAATACCCAGCAGGCCAAACTGCCCACATGTATACACCCTTCCCACCCCCACCATGCTGCCCACAGGCGCGGCTGTTCCAGGCGCTGCAGGCCATGCGCCAGCGCCACCGCGTGCTGCTGACGGGCACCCCCCTGCAGAACGACCTGTCGGAGCTCTTCATGCTGCTGCACTTTTTGGAGCCGCAGCGGTTTGACAACCTGGGTGAGGCACCGCCACTGGCACTGCTGCTGGCACTCGTGCTTCTGTGCTGGTGGTGCTGAGGCACTGGCCCTGCTACTGGTGCCTGTGCTGGGAGCGCTGTGATTGGCTCAGCATGCCCTGCAGGGGTTGTGGAGGTTGCGCGCTTGAGTACCGGTGCCCTTCACCTGTGTCCCCTTTTGTTGGCTCAACCAGTATCTTCCGCTTCGCCCTTACCTGATCCGTTTTCGACCCACCCAAACCTCCCCCCGGTTGAAGGCTTCCAGTTGCCAGTGTAAGACGGCTCCTCTAGCTCACGCATTATCAAAGAAACATTGTTGATTCACGCCTGTCCCCCCCGCAGAGGCCTTCCAGTCCGAGTTTGAGGACATGGCTTCCTGTACTGTAGCTGATGCATTATGGAATCGGAAATCGGTCAAGAGTCATTGTCGAACCACTCCCTCCCCCCTACCACCCCCTCTCCCCCCGCAGAGGCCTTCCAGTCCGAGTTTGATGACATCGCCCACGAGCAGCAGGTGGAGCGGCTGCACACGCTGCTGCGCCCCCACCTGCTGCGCCGCATGAAGGCGGACGTGCTGCGCCAGCTGCCGCCCAAGAAGGAGCAGATCGTGGCGTGCGAGCTGTCGGCGGCGCAGAAGCAGGTGCAGGGGGTGGCAGGTGCAGGGGATGAGTGGGTATTACCCTGATCCACAGCACACCCTATCCTGTACTGCACATCTGCCCCCACGGCTGCACACATCCCTGGCCATATGGGTGCACCACTCCATCCCTGACCCACTGTCCGGCACCCGTACTGCCGCACCCCCGCAGGTGTACCGCACCATCCTGACCCAGAGCTACGAGAGCCTGACGCGGGGGGGCGTGTCAAAGCTGAAGAACGTGATGATGGAGCTGCGCAAGGCGGTGAGCTGGCTGGCTTTGGTACATTCACTGTAATGTTCTTGGTTTTGACTGCAGTGTAGCCATGTTGATCGGGGGGGTGATGATGGAGCTGCGCAAGGCGGTGAGCTGGCTGGTACATGTGAAGCATGCGTGTGAACTGGCAGTTGCTCGAGTGTAGTCATGCTGCACTGCCTTGCTGCCTAACTGACACTGGCAGGACAACAAGCTGTACCACCACTGAGTACGGCATGCACCCCCCTCCCCCACACCCCTGCAGGTGCAGCACGTGTACCTGCAGTTCTTCCCGCCCGACCCCCGCCCCACGGGCCAGGCCTGGCTGCAGCTGCTGCTGGAGGGGTCGGGCAAGCTGGCGCTCATGGACCGCATGCTGCAGGTGGGGAGGGGCTGCAAGGTGGTGACTTGTCCGTGGGAAGTACCGACCGCTCTCAGCAAGTGGGGCGGGAGGATGGCACCTGGGGTGCTGGTGGGCGGGGGGGCGAGCGGGGGCGGGAGGAGAGCATTGGTGCTTGTGGCACTGGTGCTTGTGGCACTGGTGCTTGTGGCACTGGTGCTTGTGGCACTGGTGCTTGTGGCACTGCCGCTTGTGGACCGCTTGCTGCAGGTGGGGGCTGCAGGGCGTGAGTGGCACAGGGGAGGGTGTGAAGGTGCCCGATAAATACGGGCGAGCGTGGGAAGGGGTTCTGGTGGGGGCTGAGGCGGGGGTGGAGGGCCATGCAAGCTGGCGCGCGAGAGTGGGTGCAGGCATGGCGAGCAAGCAACCCAACCGGCAGGCCGGGAGAGCGGCGGCATGGGTGGCCTACTCCCAATTCCTGCTCCATTCCCACCCGCCCGCCCCCTCACCCCCCCTGCTGCCATCGCCGTCCAGTTGTCCCCCCGCCTGCAGAAGCTGCGCAGCGGGGGCCACAGGGTGCTGGTACCCTCACCCGCCCCCTCACCTCCCCTGCTGCCATCGCCGTCCCATTGCCCCCTGCAGAAGCTGCGCACCGGGGGCCACAGGGTGCTGGTCTACTCCCAGTTCCTGCTGATGCTGGATGTACTGGAGTGGTACTGCGCAGCCCGCGGCTTCCCCTACCTGCGCCTGGACGGCAGCGTGGGTGAGCACCTGGGCAGCAGGGCGGTGGCGGGGCGGGCAAGTTGGGGCGGGGTGCAGGCGGGAGGGCGTGAGGGAGGGTGTGAAAGGGTGGACTGGGGCATGGGCGGGGGTGCATGCTGGGTAGGGAGGTTTGGCCTGAGCTGCACGAGGGAGTCGAGCGGGACATTGGCAGTTGCGGCCTGTCCGCTTGATCACTCGCCTCACCGCACCCCTGCCCTGCCCCTTCACCAGCTTCTCCCCTCTGTCCCTGCCTCCCTCCGGCACCGCCGTGCGCCAGCCCTACGCTGTCTGCCGTCTCACCCTCCCGTGCCCTCCCTGCCCCCTCCCCCATGCAGCCACGGCCGAGCGGCAGCGCCGCATCGATGCGTACAACTCGCAGCCCGACCGCCACTTCATCTTCCTGCTGTCCACCCGCGCCGGCGGACTGGGCATCAACCTGGCCACAGCTGACACCGTCATCCTGTACGACTCAGGTGGGCCTAAGGCTTGTTTCCGAGGCCTGAATGGCATAGTTTGTGTTGGCGAGAAGGTGTTCGGTGGGGTTTGGAGGGCTGGGCGGGAGCCCGGTTGCTGCTGGCGCCCTTCTATGCCGCGCGGGCGGGTGGGTGGGTGGATGGCGTTACCAGTGATTGCAAACGTACAAGCCGCGATGGCACACATCGCCCCGCCGCTGGCCTGCATTCCTTCCATTCCTGCCCATGCCTGCTGCCTCACCCTGCACCGCATGCCTGCTGCCTCACCCTGCACTCCATCCCTGCCTCCCCTCTCCCCCTGCCCGCCTCCCCCAGACTGGAACCCTCACAACGACCTGCAGGCGCAGGCGCGGGCGCACCGCCTGGGGCAGGAGAGCGGGGTGATGGTGTACCGCCTGATTGCGCGCAACACGGTGGAGGAGCGCATGATGCAGGTGGGGCGGGTGGGGGTTGGGTGGGGTGGGATGTGGCTGGGTGGCGGGGGTGTGGCTGGGTGGGGTGGCATGTGGCTGGGTGGAGCACGAGGTCTCCGGGTGGGCGCAGTGCTTCAAAGTGGGCACATGATTTTCTGCGGCTGCTGGGGGTGCACCCCTTTTGTAGGGTGAGTGGCGTGCCGCTAAATTCCACGACTGCGTGGAAGAGCGCACGATGCAGTCGGGTGCCTGGTTCTGTATCGGTCGCGTTCACCTGGCCTGAGGTGCCCGGTGGTGGGAGTGTGGGCGCCGGAACAGCGCGGAAGCGCTGCTGGTGCACCTGCGGCGCAGTGGGGGCAGGGTGTGGCCGGGTGGATGGTTTACAGGGGTTTTGTGGCTCCTGGGCGTCCCAAGTCCGAGCTGATGCTGTAGCATGTGGGAGGGCGACCCTTTCTTCCCTGGCCCCGTCCTCACATCCCCAACTCTCAACCCCACCACCTTCTGGCTTCCCCTGGCAACCAACCCTCAGCGTGCCAAGTCCAAGCTGGTGCTGGAGCACGTGGTGGTGCGCAAGATGAAGCGCAAGGGGGGAGGGCCCGCGGCCGTTGGCGCTCCGGGGGAGCAGCAGCTGGACCAAAACGAACTGCAGGTGGGTGCTGGGCGGGTGCGGGGGTGAGGATCAGTTGTGTTGCCGTGCAAAGCAGGGCAGCCAGAGCAGGGCAGGGTGGCCTACGCACAAGACGGATTGAGCTGCAGATGGGCGCTGGGTGTGTGCGGTTGGTATGCCTTTGTTGGTGGCGCAGGGCGGGGCAGGACGCGGCGGCGCAGGGGGGAGGCGGGCATGCTATCAGGGCACGGCAGGCAGAGCAAGCACGAGGAGCAGGGGAGGGCGGTGTGGTGTGCATCCTGCTGGATTCTGCCAATATCCTGGCCTGCAGGCCGCCCCTCCTGCGTGCTGCCTTTTCTTGCCGCCCCACAGGCAACATGACCAGAACAGGACTGGGTGCTGCCTGCTTTGCATGCTGCCCTGCTGCAGGACCTGATTCGATTTGGGGCAGCTGAGCTGTTTGCCGAGGAGGGGGCGCCCGAGGAGGCAGGCAAGTGGGCCGTGCGGGCAAGTGGGCTCGCCACTTCATGCTGCGTGTCCGCACGACCCGAACGCCTGGAATGCCTGCTGTGGGTGCGGGCTTGTGGCCTGGCTGGCCTCCTGACCCTGCACCTTGCCCCTGCCTCCTGCCCAGCCCGTGCCCTGCCCCTGCCCTGCCCCTGCCCCTGCTCCTTTCCCTGGTCAACCCCTGCCCCTGCCCTGCTCCCCCCTCCCTTGCCCTCACCCCCCTTCTTGGCACCCTGCAGGCACTGGCGAGTCGGCCGAGGCCAAGGTGGCGCCTGCTAAGAACCGCCCCCTGCCCACCAGCGTGGCGGAGCGGCAGGCGGGGCGCACCGGCGGGCAGGACGGGCGGGTGAGGAGGCTGGTCCGGCTCGGCTGTGGGAGGGTGAAAGCTGGAGAGGGGCCGGGGGAGGGCGGGGCAGATGGGCGCCTGCTAATCTGCCCAGGCAGGAAGGGCCAGCTGCTTGCATGTGTTACCTACGGAAGTCTGAACCTGTTTGCACCCTGTGTGGGCCTGTGCGAAGCTGTGCGCACCTGCGCCTTGCAGAGATGCCACCAGCCGCCGCAGCCCTGCATTTGCCCTGCTCAGCGCGCGCCCTACGCGCCGTTGCCACCCCCGTCACCTGCTGTCCCTGCTGCCACCCGTGCCCTCTCCCCCCGTGCCAGGTGGTGGTGTGGACGGATGAGGCTGTGGACCAACTGCTCGACCGGAGTGAGCTGAGCAACACCCAGGGGGGCGGCGAGGGAGCGGCAGGGGGCGCCGGCGGCGGCGGCGGTGACATCCTGGCTGGATTCAAGGTGGCACATTTCGAGCTAAAGGAGCAGCCGGCAGAGGGGCCAAGCGAGGCGCAAACGGCGGCCGCGGCCGCGGCCCAGGCGGCTGCGGCTCAGCAAGCCGAGGCAGAGGCTGCTGCCGTGCTGGACGCTGCCACTGGGTCCGCAGCCGGGAGCTTTTGGGACGCGCTGCTGGCGGGGCGGCTTGCCGCCGTGCCGGCGCCGGCCACCGCAGCAGCAGCAGCGCTGGGCAAGGGCAAGCGGCAGCGGAAGAAAGTGGTTGACCTGCAGCACGATGCCCTGCTGGATGCCCTGCTCAAGGGCGCAAGCGGCAGCGAGGGCAGCGGCAGCGACAGCGGCAGCGAGGGGGGCGATGCTGGCAGCCAGCGCAGCGGCAGCTCAGGCAACGTGTCAGGTGAGAGGGCGGGCCAGCGGGGCGGGGCATGAAGGTCCTTCTGAGGTGGGGCCCCGCCGGCCCTTGTGTGGCTGAGCATTGCTGTCTGTGTAGTGTCTGTGTGTCCTGGGACGTCCCAGTGCCCTTTTTTATTCCCGCCCTCCTGCATCTACCCTTCCCTTGCCCTGCACCACCTTGTTCCCCTGCCCTCACCCCTCCCTCCCGCCCTGCCTGCCCCGCTCTGCCCCTCCCCGCCAGATGATGACTACCCTTCCCTCCGCCCCGCCCCACCTTCTTTCTTTGCCTTCACACATCCCTCCCCCCTGCACCCTCATCCGTCCCCCCTCTAGACGCCTCACTTTCCCTGCTCCAACTTCATCCCTCCCGCCCCCCTGTGTGCCCTCCCTCCCCTGCCTTCAGACGAGGATTACCGGGTGGGGTCGGATGAGGAGCAGGAGCAGCAGGCAGAGGAGGAGCAGGAGGCGGCGGAGTGGGAGCAGGACGGGCTGGTGCCAGAGGAGCGAGAGAAGAGGCGGAGGGCGGCCTGGGAGGCAGCGTTGCTGCCGGCGGGGCAGGGGCAGGCGCAGGCGCAGGGGCAGCAGCAGGCTGCGGCGCCGCCCGAGCAGCAGGGGCAGCAGGGGAAGGGGAAGAGGCACCGCCGCACGCAGGCAGAGATGGCGTTGGAGCGAGGTGGGGGGCCGCCCGCCCTGCCTGCCCTGCCCGCCCTGCCTGCTATCCGTGCTTGCCTGCTCTCATGACCTGCCTGGTATCAGTGCTTGCTTTTCATCTGTGTGCCACTATACTTTGCCCTCTTTCTCTCTCCTGATGTACCTAGTACATAAACGCTCCGCTGTCTTCTTCCCCGCGCAGGCAACTACGCCCTCGCCATCCGGCTGACCAGCGCGGCGGAGCAGGGGCTGCGCCCGCTGGGCGGCTGGCCGCAGGTGGCCGGCACGGGCGACCAGCTGCGCGTGTGGGGCTTCTCCCAGCTGCAGGTGAGGCACGTGGGGGGCAGGGCGGGGCGAAGCAGGGCAGAGCTGGTTTGAGGGAAGTGGCCAGGCCATGCGGCCTGGATGCAGCGTCAGCCGACGACCGCCTCGTGCACAGCATGCCGCAGGGGCCACGTGGCCCCGTGCACCACCCCCTTGCGCTGTTTGGCTCCATCCATCCAAGCAAAACCAGCCGCTCCGCCCCCACCTCCGTGCCGCCATCAACCGCCTGCCCATCTCCCCCACCCCACCGCACCCCACCACCCTCAACCCCACCCCACTTCCACCCCTCGCCCCACCCCATGCAGCGCGACTGCTTCCTGCAGCTGGTGCTGCAGTACGGGCTGGAGAGCGGGGAGGACGGCGCCTTTGAGTGGGGCCAGCTGGCGGCTCAGTTCCCGGCAAAGCTGGAGGAGGATGTGGCACGGGTGGGGCGGGGTATAGGGTAGTGAGTAGGGGTTGGAACGAGGTGGGACGCTTTAGAGTGGGGCCAGCTGGCGGCTCAGTTCCTTGGCAAGGCTGGGGGAGGATGGGGGCAGGGGTGGGGCTCAAAGGGAGGGGTGTAGTAGGTAGAGGGGTTTTGTAAATGAAGGTGGGGCGCTTTGAGTGGGGGCTGTGTGGCACGCATGCTCCCAGGACAACTGGGGGAGGGTGGGGCCAGGGTGGGGCTCGAGAAGGGAGGGGCGTAGGGGAGAGGGGCTGACAGGAGGTGGGAAGCTTTGAGTGGGGCCAGCCGGCATGGATGGTCGCCGCACATCTGCCCGCACCCAACGCGACCACCCACTTGCCCCCCGGCCCCCGCCTGGCCCCGCCCCTTGCAGTATGGCAACCTGCTCATGAGCCGAGTCATGGCGGCCGGAAGGTCGAGCAGCGGAGCCAATGCGGGGCCCTCGGGTACGTGTGTCCCTCCCTTGCCTGCGCCACTTTAGCCCGGCACTGCCCTGCCAGGCCCCTCGCGGCCGGGCCCCTGGGCGGCAGGCACGCTCATATCAACCCCAAGCATGCACGCCCCTGCCAGTGCTACAAGCTTTCGTCTGTGTGCAAGGAATCCCTTGGCGCTGCAATTCACCTAGGGTAGCGCCTGGTCGTGGCTGGGTGGCCACTCTGCCTGCCTGCCTGCCTGCCTGCCTGCCACCTTGTGCCAGCCTGTCTGCCCACCCACCTGCCAGCCTGTGCCTGCCCGCCTGCCTGCAGACGGTGTGCCGCTCAATGCGCTGCTGTGCGGCCACACGGCACGGGAGATCCTGACACGAGTGGTGAGGGTCTAGGGACAGCACCAGGCTGAGCAGATGACCTCCGCCCACTTGATGGTGGCGGCACCTGCACTGCACAGCCACTGTCCCGTGCCTGGCCTGCCCTGCCCTGCCGTGCGCTGCTTCCCGGCACGCACACTGCTGGCATTCGCACGGAGCCATTATCTGCACAACCTTCATGCCCGCTGCCTACCCGCCTGCCCCCCCTCTGCCCATCCCTGCCTGCCCCGCCCCCCCGCGCCCTGCCTGCCCCCACCCTCTGCCCATGCCTGCCTGCCCCACCCTCTCGCACCGTGCCTGCCCCCCCCCTCCGCCCATGCCTGCCTCCCTGCCCCGCCCCCTCTGGCACCGCAGGGCATGCTGCACATCCTGCGCACCTCCCTGCACGCCCTGGACCAGCCCGGCAGCGACGCGGCGCGCGCCGCCAACCGCGCCATGGCGCGCCCGGGCCTGCGGGACAGCTGCTCCCAGTGGACCTCATTCAACGACGTTCGCCTGCTGCAGGCAGTGGTGAAGCACGGCTGCGGCAGGTGCGGGGGCGCCCAGCACCTGCCATGCGACACTGGCCGGGTGAAAGGCGGCAGCTGAGGCACATGCCGGGTGGCAGGCGGTGCCTGGGGGGCGCTGGGGTGGCAGGGCGGGGTGGGCAGGGCAAGCCCCCACAGGTGGAGCATCCCGACGGTGGGGTATTGTCGTGCAGCGCATGTGCTGCAGGCTGCTGCGGACTGTTCGGTGGCCTGGCCTGTGCGGCACTGATGCCTGCTGTGGCGCTACCGCCCGTGCTGTGTGGTCTGTGCTGCGTGGCGTCATCGCCTTGCTTGATGCCGCTGCCTGTTTGGTGGTGCGTGCTGGTGTGGCAGCACCGCCTTCCTGTCAACCTGCCGCCTGCGCTGTGGTAACCCCTCCCTTGCACCGCACCTCCCTTGCACCGCACCTCCCTTGCCACAGGTGGGCCGAGGTGCTGGAGGATTCTGACCTGGGGCTGCAGGCGCCAGTGCTGGCTGAGCTGGCGAGCCTGGGGTTCACGGAGGTCGTGCAGAAGCCGGGGCCCAATGCCACCAAAGAGCAGGTGGGGGCTTGGAGCACGCATGTGCGGGGGCAGGAAGCTGTGGTGATGGTGTGGTGTGAGCGGCAAGGGGCGCAAGGCGGGCGTGCCCTCTTGGAAGCAATCCTGCCGGCCACTCTGCCTGCCTGCCTGCCTGCCTGCCACCTTGTGCCCGCCTGCCCGCACGCCCACCTGCCCACGCCTGCACGCACGCCTGCACGCCCACCGTCCTGCCCGTTCCCGCCCGCCCACCTCACCCCACCTGCCCGCTCCCCTGCCGCACCTGTGTCCCTTCCCCGCAGGAGCGTGCCTACCAAGTGGCCCTGCGGCGGCAGGTGCAGTGGCTGGAGGCCCGCCTGGACCGGCTGGCGGCGGCGCTGGCTCAGGATTCCGACGCACCAGACCCCCCGCTGCTGGCACAGCCCATACGCTTTGTCTTCTACGGCCGCAACAGCCGGAAGCACGGGGGGGAGGGGCAGGCGGGGGAGGGGCGGCGCGGTCCGGGGCGGCCGCCCGGCAGCGGCGCGGGCGGCGGCTCGCGGCCCTCCAAGGGACGGGAGCAGGGCCAGGGTGCGGCCCGAGGGCAGGGGCAGGCCCAGGGTGCTGCAGCGCAGGAGGAGGCGGCGCGTGAGCAGGAGAGGGTGACGCGGGAGCGGCAGCGGGCGGAGCGCACGGCGGCGGCGATTCAGGCGCTGCAGGGCATGTCTGATGACTCCCGCCAGCGCCGCCTGCAGCTGCACCTCCTCAACCAGCACATGAACAGGCTGTCAGGTGGGCCCCGGGCTGGGGCGGGGACATGGTACACCCGGGGGGCTGGCGCCGGTGCTTGTGTGTGTGCTAGTGAAAGCAGGAGCCGTTGGCGCCTGCTGACCGCAAGAGTGCAGGCCTGTGGATGGGGCTGGGGTTGAAGGCTGGAGATGCAGTGTGGGGGCTGGCGGGGGGTCAAAGGCTGGGATGCAGTACAGAGGGTGCCGTTTTGGGTGTTGGCTTATCCAGTACGCCCTGCATGTGGCGCCCACTCATGGCGTCAGCAGCGGCCGCCGCCGGCGGCAGCCCTCACCATGCGCCTTGGTGCCGCCCGCTCATCCCCAGTGAGCCCCGTCTTCTTGCCTGCGTGTGCCCCAACAGTTATGGGGACAACCTGGGGATGTCTTTTCGTGTGACACTACTATATTGCGCCTTCTGCCGCCCTCCTCTAGCTGGGCCCATGCCCTGAAGGCTTGAAGTGACGTGCAGTGTCCACGCTCTGTTGCCCCCTGCTGCTGCTGCTGCTGCTGCCGCTGCCGCAGACACGATTGACAAAGAGACGACGGAGGTGCACCGGTGCCTGACCAGCCGCCGGCCGGTCAACCTGGTCAAGGCGGGGCAGCGCTTCCAGGCGCAGCTGCAGGTGCGGGGAGGGTAACGGGGTGAGGTATATTGTTTTTTTGAAGTTTGTGAAGCGCCTGCCTAATAGAAACACAGTGCAACAGTTCGTGATGGGTGTGGTTGTTACAGAGTGTGTGGGCCCTCTAGGTACCAGTGTGACGCACAGGCCCTCGCTTCCACGCTCAGCTGCAGGCGGGCACGGGGCCGCAGCACTCGTACTCTTGGCTGCGCAGCTCAGTTCCGACAACTGCCTCTCGCTGCAACTTGTCTGCACACGCTCTGTGTGCCTCACCACCCCACCACCCCCGCCTGCCTGCCTGCAGGGCATCAGCCACAGCAGCGCAAAGATGCTTCAGCTGCTGGAGGCCGAGCTGTGTAGTTTGGACTTGGAGGAGGGGCCGGCAGCTGGGCAGGCGCAGCAGCAGGCGCAGCAGCAGGCACAGCAGCAGACGCAGCAGCAGCAGCAGCGACCACAGCAGCAAGCGGCGCAGCAGCTAGGGCAGCAGCAGGCGCAGTTAAGGCCACAGCAGCAGCAGTCACTGCAGGCACAGCAGGGGCAGCATCGTCTGCAACACCCGCAGCTAAGACCACAGCAGGCGCAGCAGCAGGCGCAGCAGCAGGGGCAGCTGGGGGAGCAGCGATCGCAGCAGCCACAGCCCGCTCAGCAGCAGCACCATCCTCCCCAGCAGCAGCAGCATCACACAGCCCAGCAGCCGCAGCGGGCGCCCGGCAGGCCAGCTACGGGTGAGGCAGTGCACGGTGTGGCGGTGGGGCAAGCCATGGCGGACGTCAGGCCTCTGCCGGGCGCAGCGGTGATGGGGCGCCCTTCGTCAGTTGGAGAGAGGCCGCAGCAGCTGCCATACATGCAGCAGCACCCAGCGCAGCACCAGCAGCAAGTACGGGCGCTGCTGCCGCCGCAGCAGCCACAGCACATGTATCCTGCGCCGCTGCAGCCAGCGCCACAGCAGCCACAGCTGCGGCCTGCCCCGCAACAGCAACCGCACCCGCAGCATGTGCAGCAGCCTGCAGTGCCGCAACATCTGTGGCCTGGCCCGCATGCGGCACCGATGCTGCACCTGGCGCCACGACGGACTGTTGACGTGGCACTAGCCGGCATGGCGCCTGCTGACCTGGCGCATGCTGACGTGTCCTCCATTGCTGTAATGCAAGTGGAGCCCAGCCTGTCCCCGCCGCCGCAGCTGCCGCCGCCTCGGGCAGATGGCCCCCAGCTGGAGGTGGCAGAGGTGCAGCCGCGGGAGCCTGTGCATGCCCTGCTGGCAGACGTGGCGCGCAGCCTGTCGCCGCCACCGCCGGAAGTGCTGCCGCCAGCAGCGGCAGGGCAGGCGGCGCCTGGCCCGGCAGCTGGCCTGCAGCAGCCAGCCGCCGCAGGCACAGCAGGCACAGCAGCCGTGGTGACACCGCACGATCTGCAGGCGCGGGCGCTGAAGCCTAGTCAGGCGGCAAGGCTGTTAGAGCCGCCAGCTGGCGGCCACCCCGCAGCCAGCAGGCAGGCGGAGCCAGAGATGACTGCTGCACAATGGGAGCAGCTTGCTGGATTCCGTGTAGACAATAGTGGGCAGCCCAGCGCAGGCCCCGCCGCTGCCCCTGGCCACGCCACCACACTCGTGACGGCACACGAGCGGCGGCCCCTGTCTCCGACGCTGGCCGCGCTGGCAGACGCGGCAGCCGCAGATGGCGGCAGCGGCCTGCCTGGCGTCGGCGTGATGGCACAGCAGGCACAGCAGGGCAGCAGCGCTGAGCTGGCACCAGAGCTGGAGCAGCTGCTGAGCAACATACTGGTGGGCCAGCAGCAGCAGCAGCAGCAGCGGCAGCCCGAGGAGTCGGCAGGCACAGTGGAAGTGCGGCAGCTGCCGCAGGGCCAAGGGGCAGCAGCGGCAGCGCCCGCAGCAGCAGCGGCAGCAGCAGCAGCAGTGCCGGCAGGAGGAGGGACGGCAGCAGGAGCGCAGCAGGCACAGCAGGATGCTGAGATGGCAGAGGCGGACGGGGCTCAGGCCATGGCAGTCGATGCTGCCTGAATGAAACCAGGTCTCTTGATTCCATCTAATTTCGGGTGGGCAGCAGCTCGATGCACCTCGCCTTCTGCCCTCCATCTTCCTCCCTCGCTTCGCGTTCTCCCGACTCCTATGTCCCGTCCCGGTGCTGCCTGACCCCTGCAATCTCCTGGGCTGTCAACGCTTGTACGTACACATGATTCTTTCGTCCCTCACAATCGTCACAAGTGGCATCAAGTAAGCAAGTGAGGCCGCGGAGGAGAGGGGCGCAGAAGGAGGGAGGACGGGAGCCAGGAAGGAGGTGGTAGGAACAGCGGGGAGGGAAGGAGATGAGTGGAGGCAGCAGGGATGAAGAAAGGAGTGGGGGAGGAGTCGGCAGTGAAGCAGGGAGGGCACGCAGCAGGACTGGAGGAGGGAGTGGAAGGGCGCAAAGGAAAGATTGCAAGCAGCAAGAAGTGAAGCAAAGCAGCAGAGGCAGCAGGGAGGCCAGGACCGGGAGGTGGGATGGCCCGCCAATGAGCCCGGCATGCGCATTCGCCACCCCACCCGCCCACCTCTGCCGGCGCCCGCCCGCCAGCCGTCGGCGCCAGCGGCTCACACCCCCTGCCGCGCCGCCTGCTGCATGAAGGCTGCCAGGCGGTCCGCCCCCTGCTTGCCGGCCTCAACCATGTCCAGAAGCTGGTCAGAAGTCAGCCGCCCGCGTGTGAGGGACGTCAGCAGCTGCACCTCGCCGCTGTCGCCCGCCTCGGCGCCGCCGCCGCCTTCACCGCTGCCGCACACCAGTGGGAGGTAAGCAAACGTGCCCACCGCTGCTGCAGCTGCTTCCTCTGCTGCAGAGGGGTCGAGGAGCAGTCCGCCATCTGTTCCAGGTGCCTGCGCCGCGCTCACCGCAGCGCATAGCGTGCGCAGCGGGACGGCCGCGTCCACCAGCGCTGTGCACGCTGCGTTGATGGCGCAGGCCAGCACACCGCCATCATCCGACACGACCTGCAGGGGCGCACTGGCAAGCGGTCGCACGTTGGCTGGCTGGCCGCATGCCACATGTGCACTCACACCTGCACCCGTCCCCTCCCCCGTCCCCAGCCGCACTGCATCCCCCCGCACACATGTCCCCCCGCCCCGCACGCACCTGCACCACCACTTGTATGAGTGCCCGCGGGTGCAGGGCCGCCACAATGACCGCCTCAAGGGTGCGCCGGATCAGCGCCTCGTACTGCTTCTCCCGGGTGCCTGCACAGCACAGCACAGCACAGCACGGCACGGCACAGCACGGCAGGGCAGGCGGATGAGGGTCACTGCTTCCAGCACCTGCAGCATGAAATTGCCGCCGGGCTCAGATGCTCCCAAGGGTGCCCCATGCAGCAAAAAAAAGCCCTTCTTCCCAGCATGCAGCGGGCACACCCCCTTGAGGGCACGGCTATGCCAGACCACCCCAGGCCGTCCAGCGAGGCACAGCTAGACGCACCTGCCAGGCCAGCGCGCGGCCGGAACATGACCTCCACTGTCGCCTTCTCAGCATCCTCTTTGGATGAGGCGTAGCTCTGCAGGGGGCCTGTCACCGAGGCGAGGCAGGAGGTGCCGCCCAGCGTCCACTGCGCCGACCCGTCGGCGCGGCTCAGCAGCCCCCGCTCGCACTTGAGTGTGCTGCACGGAGCAGCGGGTGGGGAGAGAGGTGTCGCAAAAGTGGGCGGTGGCCATGCAAGAGCTTCCTTGGCAGGGAGGGCCATCGTCAACAGGCGGCAGCAGCGGCGGCGGGGCGGCGGCAGTGGCGGCAATCCCCAGCAAGCCGCACCGGATTTGCCCCGCGCTGCGTCCGTCTGCGCGCTCCATGCTGCCTCCCGGCTCTTGCTGCTACTCAAGGGGCCCGGGAGAACTCGCATGCACCAGATGAGACGCTGGTTGCCTGCCCGAAGATGCTGACGCTTTCGGGCCTGTGCTAGGGATCAGCTTGAATGGAGTGCACTTCGAGGCAGATGCAGAGCAAGCGATGGGGAGAACTAAAAATGCACCGCCTTGCTGGCAGCCCGCCTGAAAAGAATGCAACTTTCTGGCTCGCAGGGCTTGCATTTGCTCTTTGGTATCGATCACGGCGCCCAGCCAACACCAGCGAGCCCACGGAGTGCCATTTGCACCGAAGCGCCGAAACTCGCTCCTCAGCCAGTGAGCGCGGCCCAGGCCACTGATATCGAGACTTCGCGGATCGCAAACAGAAACAAGGCAACCCAGAGCCAGTGCGCCGCCCCCGGCCCCAGCCACCTCTGCTGCGCCACGGCCACTCCTCACCACCACCGCAATGCGGGCCGCTAGTTGCGCCGCAGCAAGCACCAGCGGCGTCTCTAGAGATAATGGCAGCAGCCGGGCCAGGGCAGCGCCGCAGCAGCACCGCCCCACAATTGGCGGCGGCGCCAGCGCCACTGCTGCCGCCCGGCGGCGCGGCAGCCGCGCCCAGGCCGCGTCAACGGTGAGGGCGGCAACGGCAAGGCCAGGCTGCGTCCGCACGTGTTGAACACGTGGCAGTTACGTGCCCAATAAACACCCTGCTTCAGGCTCCCCGCCCTCTGATGGTGGGCGCTCTGTCCGGCCCCTCGCCCCGCAGCGAGCCTCCCACCCTCCCCTTTGACCGCCCCTCCCTCTCTCTCCCCTTTTCGTGTGCAGGGGTCTGTGCGCGGCCTGAGCAGCCAGATGCGTGACATGCGGCAGAGCATGGAGGAGGATGAGCAGCTCAAGGTGCTGATGTCCAGCCTGCGGGGGCAGAACCTGTCGGACGCCGACTTTGCAGACAGCAGCACGCAGGTGCGACTGGGGAGCAGGGCCGGAGGCTGGGAGGCAGCAGGGAAGCGCAGCGGATGGGGTGCTGGGCGGGCAGCGGGGGCAGGCGGGCAGCGGGGGAAGCTATGCAGATGAGAGCTGGGATGCGGCTGCATGCAGGTGTGGGGGGGGAGGAAAGGGCGTGGCAGCGGGCAGGGCCGCGGGCGCTTCAAGGCTGGTGGGGTTGCCAGGGTCATGAGGATCGACGAAATGCGGCACATTCTGGGGGCTGGCAGGTGGAGGAGGCAGCACATGGGGCGGGGCCTGCAAAGACTGAGGGTGGTGCGGGTGGGGGCGGCTGGGCGGGCACGGCGAGCGAATGTCTGCATGTACGGTTTCCTCCCCGTGTTCATTCCACCTCCCGCCCACCGCACGCCAGCCAGCACACCAGTGCTGCGCCACAAATGAAATCCGCAGCTCTGCTCAGCCTGATCACCTGCCCGCCGCCGAGCCGCCAAGTCGCGTGCATGCATCACGGTCACCATCCCTGGCGCCACCACACCGCCGGCTGCTGGCTGCAGATGCGTCTGGTGGATGTGGGGGCGGGCTCCGCCGCCGATGGCGACTCCCTGCCCCTGGTCTACGACCCACAAATGATTGCAGACGTGAGCCAGCAACCCGCCTGCCTGCCTGCCTGCCTGCCTGCCTGCCTGCCTGCGTTTTTGGGGTGCAACCCTGGCTGGCTAATTGGCTGGCTGCTGGCTGGATGGACTGTTGGCCTGGATGGAATGCTGGGCTGTTTGGGCCGGCTGGTTTGCTGTCTGCTGGCTGAGGCGTTTCAAGTGGACGGGACTGGCCTGTGTCGCTGCCCGCCTGCCTTAGCTGCCCGCCAGTGCGCCCCCCATGCCGGCGCCCGATTGGCCCACACCCCTGCATCACTACTGCCTCTTCCTGCTGCTCCCGCTGCGGCAGTACTGGGAGCGCCGGCCCGTGGCGGTCTTCTCCCGCATCGTGCAGGCAAGCGTGGGGGCAGGCGGCGCGCTGCCTGGCACGTCAGCAGTCCACTGTCAGTCGGCAGGGCCACAGCAGCCCTCTGTCTTCCTCCTCCCTCTGCCTGGCCCTCCCCCTTGCCCTGGCCGCCCGCCCCCTCTCCCGCAAACGTGTGAACGAGCAGCTGACGTCCTCCTCTCCCCTCCACTGCCCGCCTGCTCGTCTCCCGTATGCAATTACTGCGCCGCCACCTCCCCACGCCTGTGCACTTGCTCCACACCTCCTCCCGCCTCTACCCCCCGCTTATTACCTTGGCTGGCTTTCTTACTCCTTGCCTCACTGGCACGCACACCCTCTCCATCCCCTGGCCTGTTGTAACCCCCACCCCTCTTGAGCACCCCTCACTCTCCCTCGCCTCCCCTCACCCTCCCTCGCCTCCCACTCCCCAAACGCCCCTCCGCAGCTCCTCTCCATCTCCTCCAACTTCCTGTCCAGCCTGGCGGTGGACGCCCTGCGGGGCGACCTCTCCAAGAACGAGGTGCAGCGCGCCATCGAGCTGCGCAACATCGTGACCTCCCTGGGCCCGGCATACATTAAGATCGGCCAGGCGCTGTCCATCCGCCCCGACCTCCTCTCCCCAGCCGCCATGAATGAGCTGCAGGCGCTGTGCGACAAGGTGCGCTGCGCACGCTGGGCTGTGCTGGGCTGTGCCGTGCTGTACTGTGCTGCATGATTGGCTTCCCCTCAGCCCCCAGGCCCATAACTGCCCACCCGCCCCACCCCCGCTCCACCAGCCCCCTTTTGAGACCAACCGACTCGTGGCTGCCCTTGAGATTGGCGCCCCGCATCCTGCCCCACACCCCACCCACCCACTCGCCACACCCTTCCCGCACGTCCCCCTTCCCTTTGCTCCCCTGTTCCCCCACCAGCACTCTCCGCCCTCCTCACCTCTTCTTCCCTCCCCGCTCCCCCACCCCCCGTGTGCCCTGTGGGCTTGAACTCTGATCAATTGATTGTTTGGTTGTGCCCCCCCGCAGGTCCCCTCCTTTGACTCGCGTGTCGCCATGGAGATGCTGAGCGCCGAGCTGGGGCGGCCCTGGCAGGAGGTGTACAGCGAGCTGAGGTGGGGCGGGCTGGGCAGGGCGGGGGGGGGGGGTGGCTGTTTATTACGTGGACGGGAGGAAGAATGTGTGGTGCAAGGTGTTACCCCCTTGCCCCGTGCTCCTCCACCCGCTGGCCCTGCCGGGTGGCAGGGACGAGCCGCTTCGCTCCACGCGTGCCTCCACCCCTCCCTCACCCACCCGTCCCCCACTTCTGCTGCCGCTGCAGCCCCGAGCCCATCGCCGCCGCCTCTCTGGGTCAGGTGTACAAGGTGAGGGGTTTTCGGGTTAGGGATTTATGGTTTTCGCGTTTACCCTGAAGCCCCCAAGCCCATCGCTGCCGCCTCTGTGGGCCAGGTGTACAAGGTAAAGGGGGCGCCAGCCCCTGCACCCTTGCGCCTGCTTTGGCAGAACGACAGGTCTGGCAGCAGGTCTGGGCTGAGGTGCCGCGGCCGGACACGACCCCCCCACTCATGTCTTGCACCCCACCTTTTACCATCCGCCCTCGCCCCACTCTTTGCCCCGCCCCGCCTCGCAGGGCGTGCTGCGCGGCACTGGGGAGGACGTGGCGGTCAAGGTGCAGCGGCCGGGTGTGCTGGAGACGGTGACCGTGGACCTCTTCATCATCCGCTCCATCGGACTCTTTATGCGCCGCTTCCCAAACATCACGCAGGTGGGTGAGGGCGTGGTGGGAGGTGGGAAGTTGGGGAGGCATGGGTGGGTCATGGGGCGTGGGCAGCGGGCGTGGGGTGCAGTGCGGGGCAGGGCATGTGTGCGCCCGTCCGCCCGTTCCCCGGAGGACGTGTGCGAGGCAGCATGTGTGGGTTGCTCAAGTTTTGGCAGGGGACAGCGGTGGGTGCCTTTCCTGAACCAACGGCCGGCACCTACGTGATCATGCAAAGAGGTATGGACATGCCTTTTAGAAGATTGCCTGCACATGTTTGTCACGCAAGCTGTCACACAAGCTGTTAAAGCAGTCCAAGGCACAAACAGACCGGAGGGGTCCAGCAACGACGTCGGCTCCGTCCACTGCCCCTCCCTTGCCCCCGCCCTGCGCAGCGTGCCGACGTGGTGGCCCTGCTGGACGAGTGGGCTGCCCGCTTCTTTGAGGAGCTGGACTACGTGCGGGAGGGGCAGAACGCGACGCGCTTTGCCGCGCTGATCGCCGAGGACCTGCCGCAGGTGGGTGATGGGTCTTGTGGGGGGAGCAGTTGTGGTGCAGTGTGCTGTGGCGAAGTGAGTGTGTGTGCGGCAGGGCGCGACGCGCTTTGCCGCGCTGATCGCCGAGGACCTGCCGCAGGTGCGCTTGTGGTGCGCTTGTGGGGGGAGTGTTGGGGGTGGTGTGGTGTGCTTGCAAGGGGGGAAGCGGTTGAGGTGAGGTGTGTTTAGGTGCGTGCGGCAGAGTGCATCGCGCTTTGCCGCAGTGATCAGGCGCCGAGGAGCTGCCGCAAGTGGGGTTGGAAGGGGAGAGGTGGGGGTGGGGCTGGTGGGAGGGTGGATGACCGAGAGGGGCTGCGTGCAGCTTGCACATGCTCTGCCCTCCCTGGACAACCTTGCAATAGATGCCTGCACCCTTTCCCCGCCACCTGCTTCTTCGCCTGAACAGCTGCCAAGAACACTCACTCTCTCCCCGCTAGCCGCTAGGTCACCCCTCCCCTGTACTCCAACCACGGTTCTTTCTTAAATCCCACCCGCAGGTTGTGGTCCCCACCACCTATTCTGACTTCACCACCCGCCGCGTGCTCACCACGCAATGGCTGGAGGGGGAGAAGCTGAGCCAGAGCCAGGCCAGCGATGTGGGGCGGCTGGTGCAGGTGGGGTGGGGCGCGGGGGCAGCGCGGGTGTCTGCTCATCTTCCTGGGCGCTGCCAGCGGACGGGCGGCGGCTGGCGCAGGTCGGGGCGCGCTGCGCGGCACCGGCACTGGCGAGTGCCTGCCCATCTTCTTGCACGGTGCTAAATTCGGATGTCGCCAACTGTTGCCCACTTGACCAACCCGTGTCCCTCCCCCGCCGCACTGATCTCTGCTGGCCCCGCCCCCCCTGCCCCCTCTCCCCACCTCCCCTGCCCCCCTTCCCTCCAGGTGGGCGTAATTTGCTACCTGAAGCAGCTGCTGGACACAGGCTTCTTCCACGCAGGTGAGGGCCGGCTGGCTGCGGGTGCAGTTGGTTGTTCAGAGGGCTGGGTGCGGTTGGGTGTTCACAAATTTGGGTGGCGCCCCCTGGACGGTCTTCAGAAGGTGGCGGTGACTGCAGGGAGCAGCTGGCGGGCTGGGCGCGGGCAGCAGCCGCAACGCAGCGCTGTTTGGGCCAATTCCCTGCCCCCTGGCCCGTCCCACCTCTCCGCGCTGCCCTCTGCGCCACGCTGGCATCGCCACCTGCTCTGCCCTGCCCCGTCCACCACCTCGTCCAACCACATCCGACACCCATTCCCTTGCCACCCCCACCGCCGCTCCTCGCCCTCCCCCGGCAGACCCCCACCCCGGCAACCTGATCCGCACCCCCGACGGCCGGCTGGCCATCCTGGACTTTGGGCTGGTCACTGTGGTGGACGACAACATCAAGGTGGGGCGGGGCGGGGAGGCAGGGGAGGCAGGGGCGGCAGGGCAGGCAGGGGAGGCAGCCCACGCCTGCATAGATGCCAATCACGGCGGTCAGAGGGGCAGGGAGGTGGGATGGGTTGTGAGGGGTGGACAGCAGCGTCAAAGTGGGGCGCCTGGGCGGGTGGGTGGGTCAAGCTGTTGTATCACGGGCGGCAGAACAGCCAGCCACGCCTGCATTGGGTCAGGCGGGGCGGGCAGAGGGCGGGCAGGGGGGTGGATGGGATGTGAGGTGTGCCTGGCCGGGTGGGTGGGTGGAGCTGTTCTGCCAGGACGGTAATGCCTGTGCACTGTCCCCACGCTTTGCTTATTCTCCCCTCCCCCACCCTGCCCTCCTTCCCCCTCCCCACTGCCCCGTCGCTGCGCAGTACGGCATGATTGAGGCCATCTCCCACCTGATCCACCGCGACTACGAGGCCATTGTGGAGGACTTTGTGACGCTGGACTTCATCCCGCCAGGCACAGACCTCAAGCCCATACTGCCGGTGCTGGCAAAGGTGGGCAGGGGTGCTGGGGGGCGAGGTGGGGTTGAGGACGGGGGCGTGTGGAAGGGCTGGGGGGCAAGGAACCCTCGGGCAGAGGGAGGGAATAGTGCTTGAAGCTTCCTTGCCCCGCCTGACACCCCTCAACCCCTTTACCGCAACTGCTGGCCAACATGGGGTGTGAGGGGTTGGGTGGGCTTGGAGAGCGGGGGATGGGGTGCGGGGGCGGGCGAGGAATGGCGCTAGAGGATTTGCAGGCCGGTGGGGCATACGGCAACACGGCAAGCCCTCTACTCTGCCGTGCAGCCGCTCACCCTTCTTCCCTCCCCTCTCCGCGGGTGCCGCCACCTGCCCTCCCCCACGCGCAGGTGTTTGACCAGGCCCTGGCGGGCGGCGGCGCCAAGGGCATCAACTTCCAGGATCTGGCCGCTGACCTGGCGCAGATCACGTTTGACTACCCCTTCCGCATCCCCCCCTACGTGAGTGGGCACATGCCCCTGCCCGCCTCGCCTGCCTCCGCTCCCTCTGCCCGCCTGGCCTGGGCCTTGTGCGCCTCCACTGCCCTGCCCACCCCGCCTGGGCGTTCACCCCACCCCAGTCGCCCCTGCCCCACCCTCACCTCCCCTGTGTTCCTCTCCACCTCCCTCCCTCGCCCCGTTCCCCTCGCCCAGTTTGCGCTCATCATTCGTGCCATCGGCGTGCTGGAGGGCATTGCTCTGGTGGGCAATCCCGACTTTGCCATCGTGGACGAAGCATTCCCGGTGAGCCCTGGATGGCTTGGGGGTGAACCCTTCCTACCTCGTAGGGGCGACCCATCACCTCTCCCTCCCATTGGCTTGCGTGCTTTGCTTGCTTCTGCCTGGTAGCAGCGAGGCTTGTCGTGCATGTGGGCCGTGCCACCGCGAAGGCGAGCTTCCCAGCAGCCCCTGGCTGTTCTGCCTCAGCCTGGGAGAGTGGAAAACTGTGCAGCACATAAGCAAGTGCTGTAGCACGACTCGGAAAACCCTCCCATTAAGCCGAGCGGCTGCGCCTACACTCGCCGCCCGCCTGCCCCGTTCTGGTGGCCGGCCCGCCACCCCATGCACGCTCCTGGCTGACCCTTGCCCTACTGCCCCGTCCTGCCCTTCTCCCCTGCAGTACATCGCCAAGCGCCTGATGACTGACGACAGCCCGCGCCTGAGGGCGGCGCTGCGGTACATGGTGTATGGGCGGGACACCGTGTTTGACGCCGACCGACTGATCGGTGAGCTCATTGCCGACGGCATTTCAACAGCGCCTTCAGCGCAACCCATCAAGTGAATTGGAGCACGCTATCTCACGCGCCCTCGCCCCGTGCTGCTGCGCCCCGCCCCCACCCGCCTCAAACTGCATCCCCCCTTCATGCATGTGCAGACTTGCTAGATGCCTTTGAGACGTTCACGGAGCACTCGCGGTCGGCACGTGGCGACCTGGATCTGGACACCGACCCCTTGCAGCAGGCGGCGGCGCAGCGCCTGGCGGCTGCCGCGGCTGCTGGCCGCACCTCCACCTTCCCCGATGGCTCCGCCGGCCCCGCCTCCACCTCGGGCCGCGGCGGGCTGCCCGGGCTGCCCGGCCTGCCCGCCGGGCTGCAGCTGCCCTTCCCCTTCCCCTTCCCGGGCGGCGGTGGCGGCGGCGCGGCGGGCCAGCTGGCGGGGGCGCTGAGCGGGCTGGGCATGGCGCCGCTGCTGGGGGTTTCCCCCACGGCGCCGCTGCCGGGCGGCAGCATAGACATGGAGGACAGCCGCACGCGGGAGGCGCTCAGGTGGGCGGGGTGGGACGGGCTGGGTTTGCGTGTTGTTGCAGGTGCACTACCACACGTGGCGGCTTGAGAGGGCGCCATATGTTCTGCTGTGGGTGTGTCGTGTCTCCCCAGGCAGGGCGCCCTCTCCCACTTAACTTGTTGCTGATACCGCAGTTGTGCTTGGCTGCCCCTGTGCCCACGTGCACATCAGTTGACAGGCAGCACGCCAACGGACAGCACCTCAACAGAGACAGCCTGCCAACCGCAATTCCAACTGACAGAAATCACCTCCGATTCCAACAGACACCACTTCTGGCTGCAACTCCAACTGACAGAAACCAACACTAGATTCCAACAGGCAGCACCACCAACTGTGTGTCCATCCTGTGCCCCCCCCCGCCCCCCGCCCCGCCGCAGGTTCGTCTTCTCCCCGGAGGGCGCCTTCTTCCGCGACTTCCTCATGGAGGAGCTGGTCAAGTCGATTGACGCGCTGAGCAGGGACCAGCTGCGCGCGCTCCTGGGCGTGCTGGGGCTGCAGGACGCGGCGCTGCCGGTGCTGGTGCCCGGGGCCAGCAGGTGCGGGGTGCGGGAGTGCAGGTGGCAGTGGGGCGGGGCAGGAGGGAGTGCTGTGCCCGGGGAAAGCAGGTGCGGCGTGGGGGGAAAGAGGGGAGTGCATGAAAGTAGGATGGGACAGGGGAGGAGGGAGGAGAGGAGGGAGCAGGCAGCAGGGCTGGTGAGGTGTGGGAAGCAGGGCGGGGCGGGGAGGAGGCGTGGGGAGGGCAAAGAGCAGGGGCAAGGCAGGTGGGTCAGCAGCGCGAGGCGAGAGCGGAGCACATTAGACACTGGGCACACACCAAGCGACAGGGTCACCACTGCTTCTTGCTCCCCATTCATGCCCAACCACCACCTGCCTTATGCACCTGGAGCCCTGACCCGGCCCCCTTGCACAGTCCCCGCCCACGCGCCCGCCCATCCGCCCACTGCCTCGTAGTGACCCCTCCCACCCCGCCGCCTTACCGCCCCGCCCCCCGCTTCCGCCCCCCGCAGGCTCTTCCTCCCCGTGGCGCCGCCCCTCAGCCCCGACGACCGCCGCGTCGTGGACAATGTTGCCCGCATCGTCAACTTCCTGGCCGGCGGCTCCGCTGCCCGCACGCTGTCTGCTGCCACCGGCGGCGCCCCCGACGCGCGGGCGCTGGCTGAGCTGGCGCCGCTGCTGCCCGAGGTGGCAACGCAGGTGGTGCCGGAGCTGACGCGCAGGCTGGCGGGGCGCATCACTGCCCGCTTCCTCCGCGAAATCTTTCTCTGAAAGTCGTTTGGATTCTCCAAAGGATTGAAAAGGCTGCATTGATGTGGTGATTGAGAAGAAGCCCCAGGCTGAATTTCAAGGACATGCCTTCATGTTGTGATTATTAAACACATTTCGTGGGCAGCGCCCAGCGCTCCGCCCGTCTGGGCGTGCCTCCTGCACTCCCCTACCTCTGCATTTCGTTGGCCGTTGCTCAGCCAGCCTCCCTTTCATCTGAAGATTTGTTACCGATTTCCGCAAGTAGACACGCTCTTCTCCCCTCCCCCGCCTGTCCAATGTGCTGCCAGCAGCACAGCGAAGCAGCATGCTGTAACCAAATGAACCTGCCGGTGTAAAGCCAACCCCTGCTGCAACAGGTGCCCCAAGAAGCACAGAAGCACAGAAAGGGGATGAGCAGGGGCCGGCAGCAGCGGCTCCGCCAGGCTGGCGGTGCCCCATAGACGGCCGGCCCCACACGATGCCAAGTTGGCTTTGGTAGCGCAGGTACCTGGACAGCCAGGCCAGCGCAGCAAGCCGGCGCAGCCGCACAGCAGGCTGACGCAACCAGCGCCCGGCGGCTCGGTGCCGCTAGAACAACCGGGGGTTTGGCGGAGCCCCCGTTTTTGCTGGGGGTGTCTTGGCCGCCCGCACCCCCCATATTCAAGACCAACATGGCGGCACCCGAATGAACTCAGGCCCAGCACCCGATGGAATGCGCACACGTCTGATGTGCACATGCGGGTTGTCCTGCCTTGCCACCTGTAACCAGTAGGTACAGGTGCAGCATAGCATGTGGAGAGGAAGTGCAGCATAGCATGTGTCATATAGAGGCACATTTTTACATTAAATTTGACCTCCCCATCTTCGCATCATTGGCCATTAGAAGGGGTGCCGCGGTGGAATTACGCATCACATCCTTGCCATGACTTGTGTCTTCTAAGGCCTTGCAAGGACCGGTTGGGAGATCAAATGATTATCAGGGGACTTCCGGGAATCGAACCCGGGACCTCCTGCAAGCTTGAAATTTCTCCCAAAGCAGGAATCATGCCACTAGACCAAAGTCCCAGTATGGAGGTGCACGTCCAAGCTGGACTGGCTCATTAGATCGACTCCGCAAACTTGTACGAAATGTACGGAACACCGTGTTCTCGGGGGTGGCTCCCAGGCGCCCGCCGCTCTCCTGCCCCTTTCTGCGCCCGACTGGCCAGCCTGTGCGCTGCTGTGCCGCGCAAGGCGAGCTGCCTTGGGTAAGCTGCTCCATTCTCGTCCTGCGATGCTTTTGCGCTCGCGTCTCAATGCGTCATTCATTCTGTATGCTTGATTCATTGAGCAGCACAGGTTTGTGCTGAAATGACGTGTAACCCACATTCAGTCAGTCAGCTGCTGTGCCGCTTTCACCCACCGCTCCCTCCACAGGTATTGCTTGAACAGGTTAGAGGGCTCAGCCCCAGCACGTTAACGTGCGGACCGCCTGTAAGATTCACAGTCACAGTCACAACTGGGCCCTCCACACCCCAGCATGGTCGACAGCCTGGTTGACGGCTATGGTCGACAGCCTGGTTGGAACGGCACACCCCGACTCCCCTCCTACGTCGGTAACTCCCACCTCTCCGCCCGCCCTTCCCCCTCCGTGCTTCCCCTGTTCCTGGGCTTGGGCTCCCTCCTCTCCCTCTGGTTGCTGGCAGTTTAGGTTGACAGTGTGCATCAATGCATAAATGCATAGTGATCTGGCCACTACCCGGGGCTCTTCTGCCTCGTACTGCCCACTCAGCTTCCTGCTTTGCCTTCGCCTGTGGCGTGCATGCTTTCTTTCATTGATCGTATGTACCCCCGGTACGTATAGTACCGCAGAGCGTGCAAGACCCCAAGTCAAGTCCACACCCGGCATGCCCCCCGCCACACTGGAACGCCTGCTAGGCCTGACAGCCTATTGGAACGGCACAACGTGACCTCCCTCCTTCTCCTCCCGCCCCTCCGCCCATACCGTTGGGCGGGCGGATAATTCCCCTTCCGTGTTCCCCCTGTTCCTGGGGTTGGGCTCCTTCCTCTCCCTCTGGTTGCTGACCCGCTGGCAGTTTCGGTCGACAGGTGTGCATCAATAAAGTGAACCGGCTGCGGCCCTGCCCTCCTAGCGGGCTGTGCGTGCCCCTCGCTGCAATCGTGACGCCTCCTGTGGCTTAAGCTCACGGCAGCGGGGGCTGGCTGGGGGGCGTCCAGTGTTTGGGTCGCCCGGCTGCAGCGCCTGCCCATCTCCCTGCTGAGCATGCCTTGGATAAGCTGCTCGCATCTCGTCCTGCGATGCTCATGCATCTTGCAACTCAATATTTCATTCAAATCGCCGTGCGAGCAGCACACGCACGTGTTGACAGGGGGTGTAACCCACCAACAGCCACATGCAGATCGCCTGCCGCTGAGGGCCACACAGCTGCTGCTGCTGCTGCTGCCTGCTACACGCAGCTTCACACAGCCACGCTGCCGCTGAACACGAGCTCAGCGGGGCCCGTCATGTAGATGCGGTTGTCCTCGGCGCGCCACTCAATGTGCAGCGGGCCGCCGGGCAGGTCAACCTGCAGGGCAGGGCGAGCAGAGCGGGGCGGGGCGGGGCAGGGCCAGGCGAGGAGGTTGTGAGGAGGTGGGAGGGAGCCTCGCCTTAAGGCCTCGAGCAGGCTGGGTTCATGCCCGCTTGGCAGGCGGCAGCCGTGCCGAGGAACACCAAGGTAGCACCCGCCCTCCCTCGCCCACGATCAAACAAGTGCTTGTCTCGATTTCACGAAAAGCGCTGTTTACTGTGCACCCTCACCTGGCAGGAGCGCTCCGTGCGCCCCTCCAGCACGCCGGCCACCACGGTGGCGCAGGCGCCGGTGCCGCAGGCCAGCGTCTGGCCGGCTCCGCGCTCCCACACGTGCATGCGCACGTGGGTGGGGGACAGGACCTCCACAAACTCTGCAGGGGGGAGGGGGCGGGTGGGCGGGTGGGCTCTATGTATACCACTAATCAACATATGGCCGCAGAGATGGGCAGGTGGGCGGGTGGGGTTTGAGGCAGGGGCCGGGTAGGGGCTAGGAGACAGGGAAGAGTGCGGGGGCAGGTGGAACACGCACAAGAGGGGATGCACTGGGGAGGGGGAGGGGGCAACGGTGGGGCGGGGTGGAGTGCAGGCGGGCGATGATGAGGGGGTGGGAAGGCCAGGAGGAAAACGGGCAGCGCAGACGGAGGGTGCGGTGGCCAGCCATGGCGGGCGGCGGGGCCGCGCTGCAAACAAGCATGCCCACGCCACGATACAGGCCCAGCTCGGGTGTTCAAAAATCTGCCCCGCCTCGTTCATCCACCCCGCATCCGCAGCAGCAACAGCGCTGTACTAGAACAGCAGCAGCGGCGGCGGGAAGTGGCGGCAGCGGCGGCGCGCACCTGTGTTGGTGCGGGCAGGGAAGACTGCGTTCCTCTCAAACATGGGGCCAATGCGGGGCAGGTCAAGCTCATCCACCTGCAGCAGGGAAGAAGGCGCAGCAAGTGTCTCCCAGGGTGCTACAGGCAACGCATGGATGGGAAGTTGGCAGCAGTTGCAATGGGGTGCCTTGCCAGCACTAGCAATTGGGTATTTGGACGGGAACTCAGGTTTTAACAGGTAGCTAACTGGGGGACAGGTCAGCACCGCGGGGGGGCGGGCAGCGGGGCGCCGAAATGGGGCGGGCAGGTGCGCCAGGAGACGGGGGCAACCCCGCCCGGCACTTGCCGCGCTGCCCCTTGCCGTCCCAGGAGTACGCAGGCGTGGCATGGGATGCCTGCCGCACGGCCCATCATATGCATATGCCCGCACCTTGATGGGCGTGCCGTCAGCCAGACCAAACGTCATGGCATGGGGGTTGCCCATGCTCACGCACGTCATCAGCCACGTCTTGCCGTCCACCTCCAGCTGCTGCTGCACCACCGTCTCGCCCTGCAGGTGAGGTGGCAGACCGGTGGGCGCGGGAGCGTGGCAGCACAAGCGTGTGTGAGAGGCGGGGCATGAGCTTATAGGCTGCTCACGCCTGGCCTCGCCTGACCCCAAAAGGGGCAGGCAGGCGGCAAGCGGGCAGGCGAGCGGGCAGGGCGGCAGGAGGCAGGCGGGTCGGCCGGCAGGCGGGCAAGTGGGTGGGTAAGTAGCTTTCTCCCTGCCGCTGCTGGTGCCCCTGCCCCGGTGTTCATGCATGCATGCATGGGCGGGCACCCTAGGCACACCAACCAACCAACCAACCAACCTGCGTTGGCTGCAGCGTGGTGGGCACGTCAGCGCCGCGCAGGATTGGCTCCCCCATGTCCACGCACACCTGCAGGCAGGGCAGCCGGCGGGCAACGGCGTGGGCGGCGGAGTGGGAAACAGAGCAATGGGGAGAGCGGCAGCATGGTTTGAAGCCACAGCCTAGAGCCAACGAGTGGAAGGATGCAAGAATGGGGCAGGCACGTACAAAGGGGCGTCAGACAGGCGGGCAGGTTTGACATGTGGCAGCACCAATGCACAGCCAAGGGCAGCCCCGCGGGCACGCCTGAAGGACAGCGCCAGCGCCGGCGCCAGCCCTCCCCCTGCTGCGGCCAGCTGCCAGCGGCGCCCGCCCAGCTGCGCCTTCTGAGGCTTCTCACCTCGCCTCTCCCTACCCGTGCGCGCCCCTGGCTGGCCGGTGCCCGCACCCTCCCACACACGTCACATACTAACCACAGGGGCAGCGTGCTGAGCCTGCTGAGCCTGCTGCCGCATGCCTGCTCCGGTTGTTGCGCCGGTGGGGCTGTCAACAGCTGCTTCTGCCCACCCTGCGCACCCGCCCACCCACCTGTCCATCGGGCAGCAGCGCTGGCTGGATCAGGCCCGCCAGGGTGTGCACCTTGTACTGCCGAGGTTGCGAGCCATCCACGTCTGCGCGCATATACACACACAGGGGAAGCCGGAGGGCAAGCCATCAAGTAGGGCAAGCACGTGATTGAGGCGGGTTGGGTGCAGCATAGGTGCACTCGCGCAGGCCGCCTGTGCAACGCCAGGTCACCGCTACCAAGGTTGTATCACGAGCGGGCTGCCCCCACACAGATCTGGCCAGGCCCTCTCTCCCACACTCCACACCCCTTCTTGCCCCAATTCACGTAAAAGGCCCTTCCCCTGCTGCGCGTCACCCCACCCCGCCCCACATCCTCCACGTTGTCCGCCCGCCCGCCCCCGCCCGCCTCCCCTGCCCACCCACCCGCCACAAAGCGCGCAAGGCAGCGGATGCCGTTGCCGCACATCTCCGGCTCCGACCCGTCCGAGTTGTAGATGCGCATGGAGTAGTCGGCGCCGTCGCCGTTGGGCGGCAGCGCAAAGATGACGCCGTCGCCGCCCACCCCAAAGTTGCGGTCACAAATCTGCACCGCCTGCTCAGGGGAGATGACCGGCTCCACCTGGTGCCGGTTGTCCACCTGCACAGCCGGGGCGGGGCGCTCAAGGGAAGGCGGCCTGTGGCTGAAGGAGCGCGCGGCTAGGGTGCACGCCGCGGCGGCGCCATGTGGCGGACTGGAGCGCTCAGCGCGAGCGGCAGAGTGTCGTCGTCGGCGGTGCCCCGGCAGCAGGCCTGCGCTGCTACTTCTGCACGGCCGCACTCGCAGCACTGTCACCCACCCCACAACTCACCAGAATGAAGTCGTTGCCCAGGCCCTGGTACTTGGCAAACTTTACGGCGGCGGCGCAGCGTGGCGCCTGCCGCATGCTGCCGCCGCCGCTGCCGCGCCGCCACTGCCGCTGCTGCTGCCGCCGCTGCTGCGGCAGTGCTGCCACTGCCCGGCTCGCTATGCAGCTGGCCTGCTGCACCATTGCTGGCCTGGGCTGAGGGACCGGCGGTGAAGGAGCGCGCAACACGGCCACTGGACAGCCGGGATGCGTGCCCTCGACGGCTTTGCAGCGCCTGGATGTAGAGAAGGATGCGCTCCGTCGCGCTGGTGTTTTTTGGCGCGCCGAATGGCCAGCTGGCACAGGCTCGATGATGCTGGCAGAAGCCGCAGAAGGCTGTGGAGAGTTGGATGTGTGCAGCTGGATGCTTTGTTATCTGTGTTCCTTGACATAGTGTCTCATATGGCCCCACAACTTGGCGGCAACATGGCAAGCCTCCACTTGAAGGCTTGAGCTGTTTTTTAAGCGCTGGGGAACACATTCCCGCTGCATTTTGGTTGTGGACGCCACCCCGGGGTCGGTGTGGTGTTGACAAGTGGTGGGTCGGCTTGCGCATGGGCAGCCCCGCCTTGCCTGGGCTACGGCCCCCTCAGGCAGACCCTGCTGCTCTGCTTCCGCCTCCCAGGCTGCCTGGCTTACCCTAAAGCAGTTCAGCTGACAGCTGCAAAGATTTCGTCTCCTGCACAGCACTCAGCGCTCCGTTAACAGCGTTGGCAGCAAGCACCTGCGCTGTCGGTGGTGTGCTCGCCTCAAAGCTGGCGCTGGGACTTGCTGGGTCTGATTCAGGCCCCTGGCACCTGTTACAAAGTAGTGTCCCTGGGCGTCTACTGGGACATCTTGCCTGCTTAAGCTCACGCATCTATGGGTGCCGCAGCGGGGCAAAGCTCTGGGCGGTCCCCACAGCAATGTCCGCCGGGCGCAGGACAAGCAGCCCCACACTGGCTGTTCAGGCAGCTTGGGCCAGCATGGGTGCTGCTGGCATGTGACTGCAGGGGCCGCAGGCTGCAGGTGTGGCTTTGGATGACTGTTGTCAAGCTGCACAGCTGCCTTGAAGAGGAGGGGCTCGGGGGACAGGCGGGGCTTGCAAAGCCCCAGTGGGGCTCGCAGCAAGCCCGCTTGCATCGCAGCTGCCCAGCACACGGCGCCCCTCCAGTCATCTATGCGTTAGATGAGCAGCACAAGAAGGGTAGACGGGGTAGTGCATGGGAGAGGTCGGGGTGCAGCTGGGTTGCGCCTGGTACGCTCTTGACTCTGCACCCAAGCGGCCAGCGCCTTTGGGCCGACGAGCTGACGAAATGCGGGCACCCGGCAACACCCAGCAGCAGCACCCAGCAGCACGGGCAGTGGCTACGTAGCATGGTCAGCTCCCCATGTCGAGAGCTTTTCTTGGAGCACTGTTCGAACATAGGAACCGTTGTACTACTGCTGTAAAGTGCCCTGGCTGGGACCCGACTGGTGTCAGCGGCAACCTCGCAGCCGTGCGGGCAAGCCCCCTGCCCAGTCCGCACTGGCTCAGCAGCCCCATGCCGCAGAGCAATGCCCTGGTAGCCAACTTGCAGTACTGGCATTGCAACCCAGCTCTTTGCCCTCACCCAAAGTCATATGGTGCATGGGTGCAGGCTGGCTGGCATGCGCCGTCTGGGCGGTGTTGGTACCGTCGTGATGCTGACAACCTTTGTGACTGCTCGTGGTACACTGGGGAAAGCAACACACAATGAGCTGGGGATGTGGCAGGCACCGTGGATGTGGTGTATGTCGAAAACTTCGGTGGCGCCTTGCGGACGGGGGACGACCAGGACTGCACGATTGGAACAGAGCGTGGACGCCCACCCTTGACACACTGCACGACAACAATCCCCCGTTCCAAGTCGGCTGTGTTTCGGATCCAAGAAAGAAACAATGAGGTACGCTGTGACCAGTTTCTTGCCCGCAGGGGACGACATCCGGTTCCAACGGATACGCTCTCTTCGGTGGGCGCATGCCACGCGCAGCAGGAAGTGCACGACCGGTCACAGATCCCCGCCTCAAAACCCCCGGCCCTCGCCTCCTGCCGCACTCTTCACCTCTTGCCTGTCGCAGGGGTTGTGTTGCAGCACTCGCCAGCATCTCTTCTCCACCAGCACAGGCTTGAAAAAGGAACTCGTACCAGGTGCGCTCCGTCCTCGCTGCTGCCTCCTCCTGTTGCTGCTGCCCCGCTCCACCGCTGCTGCCTGCGCTTGCCACGCTGCAAGGAGCAAAGGCGGGGCACATCCGCACGGCGCGTGGTACGAAGGCGAGGAG